>CAMYTP010000003.1:7500-10177 GCA_947297635.1 Yamadazyma aaseri | reverse complement strand
TACTAAAGAGCACCCAAGTGCTCTGCAGTTAGCTAAATTTCATTAGGGGTAGCATTTAGGGTTCGCTTTTTGACGGCTCCCCTCTCATCCCCCCTACCAACCCTCTTTAGTTCTCCAGGCAGTGCCCGAGAAGAACTTCTATCCTCCCCATTCACCCCTCAGAAGGAGGCTCCAGCAGGGCAAGTCACGCTAGCTTCCTACCGGCTACCGCCCCTGTGTTCCCCCACCAAGCCTTTGGGAATTCCTTGCCATAGGCCAGTAATCCACCACAATCCTTCTTAGCCGCCTCGGGACACTCGCCAAGAAATCCCACGCAGGCTGTTCAGACTTCGCACAGTTAAGTGCCGCCCTTGTGCACCTCGTCCTGGGCGTGGGGTACGTCTTGCGACGCCGGCTCCACCGCCTCAGACCAATCCACTTTGGCTCTTCCTCAGCTTTCCCCCGAAGGTTCACGCCTGATGTCACTGCTCTTGCGAGCTGCTTCCATCTGTGCTTTCGCACCGGAGTCCCGTCTCGGAGGCAAATGGTAGAGTACTGGTTGTTTTTGTTTTTTTCGGCTCTACTTCCTATTTTTTCTTTCTATCTATTTCCAATTTCTTTGAGTAGTTGGATTTCCTATTCGCGGTTACCATATTTAACCCTAATTACTATCTATTTTTCCAAATCATAGATAGCTACCCTAACCAATATAATATTCTTCTAATCATTCATTTATCCACTACAAAACACTTTATCTTTACACTCTTTTCATCCATTCCATCACCCCTACTCCCCGTCCTTCTGCCCTTCCTTTTACCCATTTCCCTGCTCTCTCCCATATCCTGATATTTCCTCCCTTGCCAATTAATGCTGCCACTCTTGTTCGCGACTCCTCCACTTTGCCGAATTCTGCCGCTCTCTTGTCTTTGTTCCAAAGTTTTTTCCCACATTTTTCAAATTACCCGCTACTAAGCGCTAAGAATTCGTCAATCGACGCTCCTTTCACTTCCAAAAATGTCAAGTCGCACAACGTCGATCGACTCCTCCTCCTTTTTTCCATTCTTACATTCAATTTAAAGCTCGTCCTTTATTTACTCAGCTATTGCTCTACTTTATTAACTAACTACTTCATACCTCATCGCTCTATCTCCTTCATCTCTTTCTTACTCTTTCCTACCCTTTTTTTTCTCGTTCACCCAAAAATATATTTTTCTTTTTTTCTTCACGCGTTTCTTTTTTTCACCCCATCTCATTATTCTCATTCCTGTTTCTATTTATGGCTCGTTCTTCTTTCTCGTCTTCAAATTATCTCTCCTTTTTCGGTACTCTCCCCATCCCCACTTCTTGTTCCATACTATCCAGCCTATCCTCTCTACCTTTAGATCGCTCTATTTCATCCAATATCAGCCCTTTTTCACCAAACTAACCCCTAAATTGTACTTCTCCTAGTAATCTACCAATATATCCCAATTTCCGAAACCTCCAAACTCACTTCTACTCTAAATACTCTCATTTTACCTCCTTCCACATCCGAAAGCCTCGCCTTTATTACCCTTGACTTCTTCCTTCTCTACTTTTCTCTTACTTCTAATTTCTATTACCACCATTCTACTCTCTACTATTCTCTCATATTTCCTCATTTCCAATCCTTCAAACCCTATTTTCTTCCTTACCCTCTATCTCGCCCATTATCCTCTCTTTCAACACGCCATCCTCTTCTCCTTAACCTACAAGTCTCTCTCTTTCTTACCATCCCACTAACTACTACCCCTACCTACCAAATTCCCCACTTCCCTACCCCAAATGCAAAAAAAAACTCGCGTGTGCCAAATATTTTCCGGCTCAAGTAGTCACCCAAAAGAAACAACTTTGTCTACGATCATATCTAGTGGAAAGCACCGTTACCCGTCCGATCAACTGTAGTTAAGCCACTAAGAGCCGAACCGAGTAGTGTAGTGGGAGACCATACGCGAAACTTCGGTGTTGTAGACTCTTCTTTTTGCTTCTTCTTACTTCCTTTTTACTATCTCCATTCCCTCCTATTTCCTATTCTCTTTTTTTTTTTTTTCTTCTTCTTTTTTAATTTTCCCCTCCCCTTCGCGCTAATCTCTCCCCTTTTCTACTCTCTTTCTCTCTTCCTCCTTTCTACTCTACTTCCCTCTACTCTACTCTTCCTCCCCCTCTACTCCTATCTTACCTCTCCGTACCCTCTTGTACCCTCTTGTAGCCTCTATCCCCCGTCTCTTATAAACGAAGGCTGTACTATCTGTCCTATATATCTATATATCTTTCTATCTATCTATCTATCTATCTATCCTCCATATCCTATCTATCCTGCCTCCTATCTCCCACCTCCTACTATCCATCCTGCCTCATTTCAGCATGCTCTCTCCTGTCTCCTACTTTGCACACTTTTCCTCATAACTCCTCCTTCTCTGCCTCTTTTCTGCTCTATCTCTTCGCCTAACCACTATATTTTATCTTCTCTATCATTTTTCTTACACTATTTCACCCTTTTATTTCATTATTCACTTATTTTCTAAAAAATCCCTAAAAATTTCACTTCTTCCTTTTTTTCTTCTACTTTTCACTCCGCCAACCTTTACCCCATCCCATGATTTTTCACATATTAAATAGCTATTTTCTTCCAATACTCATCTCTTTCTTCACTATTTTACCTTTTCTATCCTCCTAACTT
>CAMYTP010000003.1:0-2500 GCA_947297635.1 Yamadazyma aaseri | reverse complement strand
CCAGATTTCAAATTTGAGCTATTGCCGCTTCACTCGCCGCTACTAAGGCAATCCCTGTTGGTTTCTTTTCCTCCGCTTATTGATATGCTTAAGTTCAGCGGGTATTCTTACCTGATTTGAGGTCAAAAAAATAGACTTTGTTAGTTGGAAGGCCGAGCCGTTCCTAGAAATTTACCACCAGCACTTCACCACGGGTCTCGATAAAACTAGAATACTCAGCGAATAGCCTGTTACGCCAAGTACAATCCGAAGTACTCTCGGTTGCGGATGCTTTTGCATAGCGAACGAGCTAAGCCGAAGAAGAGCAGCGCTCAGAAACCAAGCACCACCAGGTTCACTAAGAGAGGGGGGAAATGACGCTCAAACAGGCATGCCTTATGGAATACCATAAGGCGCAATGTGCGTTCAAAGATTCGATGATTCACGAAAATCTGCAATTCATATTACTTATCGCATTTCGCTGCGTTCTTCATCGATGCGAGAACCAAGAGATCCGTTGTTGAAAGTTTTGAAGATTATTTTGAATTTAATCAAACAAATTGACAAAAATATTAAAATAACAATTCAATTAAAAATTGAAGTTTACTGAATCCTCTGGCCCAGCGTTAGCCAAGCCAAAGCAATAGTTCTTTTAAAAAAAATCACTGTGTGTAAGGTGTTATTCTCGCCGCGCAGTTAAGCGCTGGCAAGATATAATAACTGTAATGATCCTTCCGCAGGTTCACCTACGGAAACCTTGTTACGACTTGTACTTCCTCTAAATGACCAAGTTTGTCCAACTTTTCGGTTCCAAGATGGAGTTGCCTCCTTCTTTAAACCAATCCGAAGGCCTCACTAAGCCATTCAATCGGTAGTAGTGACGGGCGGTGTGTACAAAGGGCAGGGACGTAATCAACGCAAGCTGATGACTTGCGCTTACTAGGAATTCCTCGTTGAAGAGCAATAATTACAATGCTCTATCCCCAGCACGACGGAGTTTCACAAGATTTCCCAGACCTCTCGGCCAAGGTTAATACTCGCTGGCTCCGTCAGTGTAGCGCGCGTGCGGCCCAGAACGTCTAAGGGCATCACAGACCTGTTATTGCCTCAAACTTCCACCGACTTGAAATCGGTAGTCCCTCTAAGAAGTGTCATACCAGCAAATGCTAGCAGCACTATTTAGTAGGTTAAGGTCTCGTTCGTTATCGCAATTAAGCAGACAAATCACTCCACCAACTAAGAACGGCCATGCACCACCACCCACAAAATCAAGAAAGAGCTCTCAATCTGTCAATCCTTATTGTGTCTGGACCTGGTGAGTTTCCCCGTGTTGAGTCAAATTAAGCCGCAGGCTCCACTCCTGGTGGTGCCCTTCCGTCAATTCCTTTAAGTTTCAGCCTTGCGACCATACTCCCCCCAGAACCCAAAAACTTTGATTTCTCGTAAGGTGCCGAGTGCGCCAAAAAAAGGACAACACCCGATCCCTAGTCGGCATAGTTTATGGTTAAGACTACGACGGTATCTGATCATCTTCGATCCCCTAACTTTCGTTCTTGATTAATGAAAACGTCCTTGGCAAATGCTTTCGCAGTAGTTAGTCTTCAGTAAATCCAAGAATTTCACCTCTGACAACTGAATACTGATGCCCCCGACCGTCCCTATTAATCATTACGATGGTCCTAGAAACCAACAAAATAGAACCATAACGTCCTATTCTATTATTCCATGCTAATATATTCAAGCTAATGCCTGCTTTGAACACTCTAATTTTCTCAAAGTAAAAGTCCTGGTTCGCTAGCCCCGAAGGACTAGTTAGCCAGAAGGAAAGGCTCGGTTGAATCCAGTACTCGCAAAAAAGCGGACCGGCCAACCAAGCCCAAGGTTCAACTACGAGCTTTTTAACTGCAACAACTTTTACATACGCTCTTGGAGCTGGAATTACCGCGGCTGCTGGCACCAGACTTGCCCTCCAATTGTTCCTCGTTAAGGTATTTAAATTGTACTCATTCCAATTACAAGACCCGTAAGGGCCCTGTATCGTTATATATTGTCACTACCTCCCCGTATTGGGATTGGGTAATTTGCGCGCCTGCTGCCTTCCTTGGATGTGGTAGCCGTTTCTCAGGCTCCCTCTCCGGAATCGAACCCTAATTCCCCGTTACCCGTTGCAACCATGGTAGGCCACTATCCTACCATCGAAAGTTGATAGGGCAGAAATTTGAATGAACCATCGCCAGCACAAGGCCATGCGATTCGAAAAGTTATTATGAATCATCAAGTAGCTCGAAAGCATTGATTTTTTATCTAATAAATACATCCCTTCCAGAAGTCGGGATTTTTAGCACGTATTAGCTCTAGAATTACCACGGGTATCCGAGTAGTAAAGCACTATCAAATAAACGATAACTGATTTAATGAGCCATTCGCAGTTTCACTGTATAAATTGCTTATACTTAGACATGCATGGCTTAATCTTTGAGACAAGCATATGGCAACTGGCAGGACTCAACCAGATAACTAT